>CAUYLG010026914.1:0-16833 GCA_963573385.1 Cacajao melanocephalus
TTCTTCTAGGGTTTTTATGGTGTTAGGTCTTATGTTTAAGTCTTTAATCCATCTGGAGTTAATTTTAGCGTAAGGTGTCAGGAAGGGGTCCAGTTTCTGCTTTCTGCACATGGCTAGCCAGTTTTCCCAACACCATTTATTTAAACAGGGAATCCTCTCTCCATTGCTTGTTTTTGTGAGGTTTGTCAAAGATCAGATGGCTGTAGATGTGTGGCGTTTCCTCCAAGGCCTCTGTTCTGTTCCATTTGTCTATATCTCTGTTTTGGTACCAGTACCATGCTGTTTTAATTACTGTAGCCTTGTAGTATAGTTTGAAGTCAGGTAGTGTGATGCCTCTAGCTTTGTTCTTTTTGCTTAGAATTGACTTGGCTATAAGGGATCTCTTTTGGTTCCATATGAAGTTTAAGGTGGTTTTTTCCAGTTCTGTGAAAA
The DNA here is from genome assembly GCA_963573385.1 of Cacajao melanocephalus. NCBI lineage: Eukaryota > Metazoa > Chordata > Mammalia > Primates > Pitheciidae > Cacajao > Cacajao melanocephalus. The sequence continues at coordinate 433 of CAUYLG010026914.1, forward strand.
AGGTCACTGGTAGCTTGATTGGCATAGCATTGAATCTATAAATTACTTTGGGCAGTATGGCCATTTTCACGATATTGATTATTCCTAACCATGAGCGTGGACTGCTTCTCCATCTGTTTGTGTCCTCTATTATTTCATTGAACAGTGGTTTATAGTTCTCCTTGAAGAGGTCCTTTACATTCTTTGTTAGTTGTATTCCCAGGCATTTTATTCTCTTTGTAGCAATTGTGAATGGCAGTTTGTTCTTCATCATCTAAAATTTTTAACTTTCATTTTCAAGCTGCTTGCTTCTTTGGTCACAATTTAATATATTGTTCTAGACAAGTATTCTAAATAATTCAGAAATTAAAGAGGTAAGCAAATAATTAACTGAAAATTTTCTTCACATTTATTTTATGAAAATACAATCATGCTTCCTCCTAATAGCTAGGCTTAATTAGTTTTATCTGTATTGATAGGGAGTAGCTTCAAATAGTCTTCTTTGTTATTAAAAACAGAAACAATAAAGACTCTCTTGTTCTTTCAATTGCATTTTTAGTATTCTGCTGAATGATTATTTGATTCTTTTTGTTTGTTTGTTTTAAGATGGAGTCTTACTTTGTTGCCCAGGCTGGAGTGCAATTGTGCCATCTCTGCTCACTGCAAACTCTGCCTCCTGGGTTCAAGTGATTCTCATGCCTCAGCCACCCATATAGCTGGGACTAGCGATGCCCGCCACCATGCCTGGCTAATTTTTGTATTTTTAGTAGAAATGAGGTTTCACCATGTTTGCCAGGCTGCTCTCGAACTTCTGAACTCAAATGATCCACCCGCCTCGGCTCCTCAAAGTGCTGGGATTACAGGAGTAAGCCACCTTGCCCAGCTATTTGATTCTTGCATTTTTGTTGGGATCAATTATTCATGTACCTTTACCATTATCTTTTTTTTTTTGTAAAAATTATATAGAGATTGATGAAAAGCACTTCTGTTTCACACAATTTTCAAGATCATACTTTATTATATGTTAGATCACACAAATGTACAGTTTTTTTTCTACAACATGCTCAAATCTACCAATCATAGACCCTAATTTTTTTTGTCTTGTCACTTTGTCTAGAATAGTCTCTCTGTGAAAGCAGAAAATATTCTATTTTCTTTAAATTGTAACATGTTTATTTTACAATGCTTAATCTATTTTGAATTTATTAAATTGTGAGGTGGAAATCTATTCTGTTTTTTAAATTAATATGTTTGTACTTTTCTTTAAGTAATACTTTCCTTCTATATTCCTATTATTTAGTTAGTTTTATTTTTGTGCTTCCTAAATTGAAAATTTAATTAATTCATTTTCAGATGTTGAGTTCTGGTACTATTATTCAACTTGCCATTAGACTCTAAATATGCTATAGTTCTGGCTTAAATTCTTCTTGAAAACGGAAACAATACTTAAGATTGTGTGTGTTCAACACAAGCTTAATTTCCAAGGAATTTCATATCATTAGTTAATGTTTTACTATTAACTAATAGTAAAGTAAGCATTTAAAATAAGTGAAATGATTGCTATCATTTATATGCATTTTAATGCATATAGCAAGAAAATATCTGCACAATTTCTACTTTAGTAATCTATTGATATTTGTTTTGTGGTCTCAATCATGAAAAGTTGTACAAACATGTACTGAACCAAAATTAGTGTATTTTCTCTTTGAAATGTATTTAGTAAACTTGTTTCAATTTCCTTATTTGGCTCTTTTTCTGTTCGCTTTTCCAAACAACTTCTTTCAGCAATACTCCTTAAAAACATTCAACATTTAAATTATACTAATAAATTCTGTTTAACCAGAGTTTTATCATTATATACTATTTTGAAATCAATTTAAAAATAATTATTTTAATTTCAGTTTATAATAACTGGTTTCAATGCTCAATCAAAGTTATTCTATACTGTAGCCTCGTGATTCTTCCCAATATAACATCTATTTCTTCCCCCCTCAGGAAGAGTATGTAGCTAGTGTTTTAAAAATTTCAAGATGCATTTTGTGTATGTCAAGATATATTTCTTCAGCTTTTAAATACAGAGGCACAATTTTGCTAGCTAATTATAGGTCACATTTGCTTACTGTCTGAATTATTTTTTCTCCAAGCATACACTATTACAGAGAACTTTGAGACCATCTTGATTTTTTTTTCCTTTCGGACTATCAATGTTCTTATTTTTTTTCATATTTAAATAAAATGGATATATTTGACATTGTTATATTTGAAAATTAATTTTCCTGGGTTTTCCCACGCTATCTTATTATTACTAGCTTTTGCATAGACCGATTGCTCCTATTTCACTTGTTATTGTATTTTTCTTAAATCTCAACTACCAAAAGCAACATTATATATCTTTTACAAATATTTATTGCTTTTTGTCTTTTTTACAAACCTTTGCCAATGTCCTCTGCATCAGAGAAAAATCATCAAATCTGTCCTAGGAATCACTTGCTTGACTTTCTGCAGAGACAGCTCTGCTTTTGGATGGCTATAATAAATATCAATAATTTGATTTTGTGTATTTTGGCTTTATAGCAGTTTTCCATATCTTTTCTAATTCTTTTTACCTGGCCCCTCATAAAATGTTCTATTATCTTTGTTATCTTCTGGTTTTATGTTGTTTTATAGTGTTTTTTAAAATTTATTTTAAAGTGGCCAGGCGCAGTGGCTCATACCTGTAATCCCAGCACTTTGTGAGGCCCAGTCGGGTGGATCACAAGGTCAGGAATTTGAGAACAGCCTGGTCAATTTGGTGAAGCACCGTCTCTACTAAAAATACAAAAATTAGCCATGTGTTGTGGCATGTGCCTGTAGTCTCAGCTTCTTAGGAGACTGAGGTGGAAGAATTGCTTGAACCCTGGAGGCAGAGGTTGCAGTGAGCTGAGGTTAGGCTACTGCACTTCAGCCTGGGCAACAGAGCAAGATTCCTTCTAAAAAATAATTATTTTAAATCAAAAAGCAAATGCTTTCAATTTTTTTTCTATCACCCATCTTCAATGTTTCCTCTCCTTTGCTAAGGTTACAGGAATTTTAATTGACTCCATATAAGAATTGTGTGTATCTGTATTCTTATGTCCTTGGTTTGGGGTTTGTTTGTATTGTTTTCATTTTCTCGTTACTCAACTTAGACATGGAATGGACTCCAGATCTAGGGCATGAACTGTGTAATAATCTTCCCTTTTTCTTGTTATCTATGTGATAAAGCAAATTTTTTCTTGTATCTTATACAGAGAAGATTTGTAATTTATATAATAATTTTAATAATCCAAAGAGTGAGTATAGGTGTTAAAATTCATGAGTCTCATCAGGGGAATATTATGTGCCACATTGCAACTTTTGAATTTCTTCTTTTGGTTAAACCAACAAGCAAAGAGCATAGCATAGTAGAGAGTTCACACTGCCTGGATGTGAAGCCAAACTCCAGCATTTAGTAGTGTAGAACCTTGAGAAACTTTCCTCTTTTCCGTCTGCTTACATTTCTTTCTTTTCTTTTCTTTTTTTTTTTTTTTTAGACAGAGTTTCACTCTTGTCACCCAAGCTGGAGTGTAGTGGTGCAATCCTGGCTCACTACAACCTCCGCCTCCTGGGTTCAAGCAATTCTCCTGCCTAAGCCTCCTGAGTAGCTGGGATTACAGGTGCCCACCACCATGCCCAGCTAATTTTTGTATATTTGGTAGAGACAGGGTTTCACAATGTTGGCCAGGCTGGTCTCAAACTTATGACCTCAGGTGATCCACCTGCCTCAGCCTCCCAAAGTGCTGGGATTACAGGCGTGAGCCAACACGCCCAACTGCTTACATTTCTTAATATACTAAATGGGGATAAACATAGTGAGTTACTATATCATTGCCCTATCGCTGATATTTGAGTTAATATGCATATGCAAAGTTCTCAGAATAGAATCTGCTTAGAAAAAGTGCACTTATTTGTCACTAACTAGTATAATTATTTCCATTATTAGCAGTATTATTAGAAAGAACTAAGCATTTTTCTATTTCTGACCTTTGGTTTCATTTCCCTTAGTTGCCAAGTTCAAGATCACTCCTATATCTGGGGTTCCTTTTCAGGGTTAAGCTCTTATCACATCACAGGGACTTTGCTGGGCATAGCTACATGTCACCTCAGGGACTCTTCAGTGCTTTTGCCAAATACTTCTGATTTTAGAAAAAACTATCAGTTAATTCAAATAAAGGTCTTCTCCTCTTCTCCACTACCTGTGTTCACTTCCTGACCTTATCACTTTAATTTATTTCAGTGATGTTCTTCAGGGTTCTATAACACTTACTTGTTAGAAATGCTGTATTTTTTTTTCCTGAGAAGCCACACATTAGGGCTTTCCATTCATTAATGGAGGAGATAGGAAGAATTTCTCAGTTTTTGACATGTAGACAAATGGCACTTTTATATAACTTAGCACAATCCTAGAGTGTTCAGTGTTTTTCGTTTTCTGTTTATATTATACATAATGCCATGGATATATGGATATGGGAAAGGGAGCAATCAGTGAAGAGTTCAGTTAGATACTGTGTCCACCACGTGAACTTTTTGTCTAAAAGTCAGAAAAAATGTAATTATGCATTACTTTATATTTCTAAATAGAGTATCAGGCATGTCCCATCATATTGTTTTCCAATGGTGTATTATATTCTCATTATTATTTTACTCATCCTACTTACTGATCCATTTAGAAAATGTTTGCTATTTATCTAATTTATGCAGTGACTGAAAAGGCACTAGATTAACTGATCTCTCTCCAGTAGAGAAACTTTCATATACTGAGGGGAGGTAACCAATATAAGCAAATATTCACGTGCAAGGCAAGCATAGGTTGAAACAGCCCTTAGAGGAAATAAAAATAAATGCTCTAATAGAGAGTAAAGAGGGATTTAACTACTGTGTTCAAGAAGCTCTCTTCTCTGTGTTCAAGAAGCTCTATTTCAGCTTATAATTCAGGAATTATAATAAGTTGGTGTTGTTTAGAACTGGGAATCTGAGAGTTAGAGGGAGTAAGCTCATTTGAAGAGATGTAGACTATAGCATAGAGTTTGAATTGTTCAGCAGTTTAGCTGTGATGTGGAAGAATTTTAAGCAAAACTACTTGCAGTTCTGGTTTAAATTTTGAACAGATCACTCCGCTTGCACCTAGTGTGTCTATAAAGTATATTACATACCGAGGAAGGAGATAGAAGCAGTTAGACCTCTTAGGAGACTGACTGATGAAAAAAAAAAAAAACCAGACAGGTTTAAAATCAGTTTTTATTATATAACTAAATGTATCTGACAACATGCAGATACTTAGCTTCCTACTGGTATGTCAAGCAAGCATGCCTCACATAAACAGCAATTTAAATAATTATCTTTGTCAGAAATCGACTAATATTGCTTATATTACTTTCTTTGCCTTTTTCCCCTAATTTGTTTTCTCTTTATTTCCTTTTAATATGCAGGCATAATCTTGGAAAGACAAATAAGCAGAACCTCATTTTTCTTTTAAACAAAGTGTAATACTTATGCTTACAATAATAGAAATCAATAGATTCAAAGAATTATCATTGGTGCACATCAAGTGTCCTTTTAACCATTGTTAAGCTTTTCCAATTTTAAGTAAAAATATTATTAAATAGTACTTTATAAGGTACACAAATTAATTACCCAAATAAAATCAATACAACTTGATGTACCACCTGAGTTTACAGACTCTGCTGATTTGTAATGTTTTGGAAAACACTATTGTTAAAAACAAAACTCTTCTTGCTGTATTTTTCATGTTTATACCACAAAAGTGCTTTCCTTTTTGTTTTTTTATTTTTGAAAGAGAAGCCTGGAATTTTGGTGTATATAATAAACAGTAATCATTAAATCAGTCCTTATATTAAATTTCTTAAAGTAAATTTTGCTGCATCATAGAGCATTTTTTATGCCTTTGCTTGAATATTTTCTAGAAGAATTACATCTTTGTTTTCAAATTTTGCTCTTCCATTCTCATAATACATTCTCCAGGGTAATGTTTTTAAAGGATAAATCTGATAATATCCCTTCCTTGCTTAAATCCTGCCATAATTTGCCATTGTAATTAAAATAAATCGTAAATCCCATAATAGAGTAATTTCTACCTCCCCAACCTCATTAATCATTATGCTTCTCAATTAACTATGATCCAGAGATATTAGCTTGCTTCTTGCTTGTTTCTTGAACACTTTCAACCCTAATCCAGGTTCTTCGTTAACTGAATTCTTTCACTCAGACTGAAAGTGTAAAAATTCTACATTGACAGCTATCAGGAGGTTGGCCATTCAAGGAAGATAACTTAGCTTTAAGGTGTACCTAGTACTAGCCTTTGGTGTTACATTACTCCCCTAATGCCCACAGCTCTATGTATTGGCATTTTCCTTATTCTACAAATATGTTCATTTATATCTTTATTTGAATGATATATTCTCAGAGGGACCTTCCCTTACCACCCAAGTAAAGTAGGCACCACATTCCATGTTCAACCTATCCTAGTACTTGTTTTGTTTCCTTCATGAACTTATTAATATCTACATTTGTATTATTCTATTTACTTTCTGATATCCTTATTTCTTGTCCTACAACAGGGAAAACTCAGTAAGCATAGAGCGTTGGTCAGCCTGATGCATTACTATACCCACAGCATTGAGGATGGGGCTCAGCAAGTCTTATGTGATTAATGAATATTTGTAGAGAGTTGAATGGAAGATGTGAAAAAATTCAATTGATAATCACAATGTTTAATTGGACTTGGCAATTTCTTTAAAACTATACATCTAGATGAGAAATGTGCAGACTTTTACCTGTGGCCTGGTCATGCCTGCAGCCCAATTTTGTACATTCTTTTTTTTTTTTTTTTTTTTTTTGAGATAGAGTCTTTCTGTGTCACCCAGGCTGGAGAGCCGTGGCATGATCTCAGCTCACTGCAACCTCTGCCTCCCAGGTTCAAGCGATTCTCCTGCCTCAGCCTCCTCATAGCTGGGATTATAAGTGAACACTACCAAACCCAGCTAATTGTTGTATTTTTAGTAGAGATGGGGTTTCACTATGTTGGCTAGGCTGGTCTAGAAATCCTGACCTCAAGTGATCCACCCACCTTGGCCTCCTAAAGTCCTGGATTACAGGCATGAGCCACTGCACCCGGCCAATTTTGTACATTCTTGAGAGCAAAGAATAATTTTTACAATTCCAAAGTTTAAAAACAAACAATGAAGAATATAGGGCAGATAGTATGTGGCCCAAAACGCTTAGAATACTTACTGCTTGGCCTGTACAGAATAAGTATTCTTGATTAAGTCCTCACTGAACCAAAGTGTTCTCTGAATGGATTTGGATTATGTTCTGCTACAATTTCCTCCTAAGAAAAAATAGAAAATTGGATTGAAAAACCCTCTTAATTTCCTTTCATTTTGACTATTGATAGTTCTTCAGAATGGAAAATAAATAAATAAATGTAGTAAACCACACCTACTTTCCTCATTTTTCTAGAGGATGGGGTCAGGAATGAGAAAGTATAAGTGTAAATAGATATGAGAATTTATAAAGGGCAATACCCAAAGTAAGGCCTTTCTCCAAAATAGCTGAAGACATACAACCACAGCCTTGAACTTCAGTGAAAGAAATACATCATCAAAATACTACTCAAGGAAAATGAAAATCTCTCTCCGTGAATCTTTAATATATACTCCCAAGTTGTCAACATATAAATAAGATAAATATGAAAAAGTCAGTGTTCAATTATAATAACATTTTCATGTAGGTAAATCATGGATCTAATGCCAGTCTGCCTGGCTTCTCATCCTGGCACCACCAGTTGCTAGATGTTTGTCTCTGAGCATGCTTATTGTCTCTGTATCTCTACTTTATTCACCTTTGAATTACTAATAATGGAGTTTCTACCATAGACAAATGTCAGAGGGTGAAATGAGTTAAAATTTTTAAAGGGCTTAGGCAATGATTGGCACAGCATACGTACCATGAAATATTGGTTAAGTAAAAGAATTTCAGTGCAGATTTATTTCATTTTTTGCATATTTATTAGGTAATAAAATTGCATGGTAAATAAAACAGTGCTACAATCAAATTTTCGCATATTTCTGTGACATACATGCCTAATGGAGGTTTCATAAGAATTAACCTTATATTGAATTCTACAGCCATTCATTGTGTGAGATGATGTATTTGTTTTGAAATAATTTTATTATTGTTAGAAAGAAAAGCTCTTCCTTTCATTCTCATAAATTTCAAAGTGAAAACTTAATTTTACTTTCAAAATGATTTTATTTAAATACATCAAAATAAAAGACAATAAGCAGGCACTTATTGGTCACAATTGCTCTTAACCATTTAAGCTACAGGAAGCATGACAAAGAACAGATTCGTAAAATATACTCAAGGAAGAACATTTCTAATATTATAAATAATAATATGCTCCAAATGCTGTTTCTTATTCTTGTTTGTTATTATTGCTATTGTTTTTAAATCCTTATCTGGTTTTAAAAAATAAAATAGTAAAATAAAGAGTATACTCAGCAACGGAACAGTCTATCTGGACTCTTTTCCTTTTCCTTTCTATTCCTAAGCCCCCTAGTTGGAATATTCTTTCAGTTTATCAAAACAAACACTCTAAATGCTATCATAGAGAAGCAGCAGAATCCTGTAATTGAGAACTAGCCAGTGGAATCCGACTGCCCGGATTGGAATGCATGATCTGTTAAGTATAAGCATGTGACTGGGGCAAGATACAGTCCCTCTACATATCTTAATTTTTTCATCTGTAAAATGAGAAAAATAATGAGTTCTACCATTATTTTCCAATACTATATTTTCTTTATGAAATTAAATTAGATAATACAAGTAAAACACTTAAAACAGTGATAGGTTCATCACTGTTTATTAACATTTATGTCCCTTGATTCATTTCCTTCCCTCATAGCCCACATCATATCCATCAGCAAATCCTGTTGGAAGTACCTTCAAGATACCACAGAAACTCACAACTTTTATAACATCCTGTGCTATTTTATCATCAAGCAATAGCCTTTTACTAAGGCTTTTGCTTCCACCCTTAATCTGATTAGTCTCCTCTGGTCAAAACTTTTCAATGGTTTCCATATTGATTTTGAGTAAAATCCGCAGTCATTATAACGCTAACAGAAAACTACAGAGCTAGGTTCCAATTGCCGCTCTGGTTATACCTTCTACTATACCTTCCTCTAGCTCATTCCGCCTCAGATGCATAGACCTCCTCCTGGTTCTTAAGTCTTCCTGGCACACTGATGCCTCAAGGCCCTTGCACTTGCCCTTTCCTTCACCTTCATTTACAAGACCCATTTTATTTCCATCTCCTTAAGTGATTATTCAAAAGCCTCTTCTCTATGTGGTCTCCATGACTCCTTTTAAATATTACACCACACACACACACACACACACACACACACACGTGCATGCACACACGCACACACACAGACACACACACCCCTGCCCTAGCCACCTTACTTACCTTGTTCTTCTCAGTGACATTCATTACTATTGGATACACTGTATATTACAATTATATATTTAATAGTGTTCATATTGTCCAATTAGAATATATGCAACATGAAGGCAGTGAAGTTTGGTTGGCATTTTTGTTATTGTTGAATTCTTTTCCTGATCTATTTGCAGCCTTGCAAAAATTAGGTACTTAAAATATATATAACAAACAAATGAATGAATTAGTAGTCAAAAGGCAACCTATAGGTTTATTCAATATAATATATGTATTTACTATATATAATTTACTCTTTCTATATATGTATATATTTAATATAATTGCTACCCAGTAGAGCCTAGGGCGTGATTTCACATACCTTACAATGTACTCTTAAGAGAGAATAGTAAAAAATGCTAACATATTTACACAAATGTCAGATAGTACATTCCAGTAGTTGATCCATATTAGCTGTGCTAAAGCACATAGAAAATGCAAAAAAAATTTCATATTTTGCACACACACATTTACATATATTTGTATATGTGGACCGCTTTCAGAGATGCATATATATTTTTATATGATAACAAATGATCTTTGGCTTTCAAGTTTCTTTCTCCTCTCTTTATTGTTTTGTTATTTTCTTCTTGCTTTATCCATTGACACCACTGACACTTCTCCCACCCCCCGCCCACCACCAAATAACCCTCTGCAACAAGTTAAGTGAATATTTATTTCTGTTGTAAGAAGCTTCAGGACAATAGAAAGCCAAAAATTTGCTCACTTAGAAGTTACAGGTGGTGAAAAGCAGGACTGTTTCACTTTTATGTGTTGTTCTATGAGAATAGATAGAAATTATGAGTGATCAGAGATTGCTATAAGAAGATTGAAGTACATTGTTAGAAACTAATTGTTACCCAGGGGTTCCAGGTACCAAAATCTAAAATGCTCAAAGATTACAGATTTCAGATTCATTGGAGCAACATATGCAGCATCTGTCTCCCTGTTACAGAAGGAAATTTCAACTTTGTTAAATAACTGGAGTTCATATCACTCTCAGGAGATGTCTGAGCTATTCATCAAGGAAGGTGAAATCATCAAAATAAAAAGAACAATCACGATAAGATGAAACAGAAAAAGAAATTCAGGCAGGAAATAAAATCAAATTGAAATGCTTGAACATAAAATATAATATCAGGAAATGCACATCCCTAAACCAGGAAGATTTTATGTAGATGTAGCCAAGCTCTTTAGGGGCACAACAGTGGGCCATGAAATCTGACAGGAGACAGGTACCAAGTTCAGAGGCATGATTCTAAAGCACATTCCTTATATTTCCCTTAAGTGTTGATGAAATCTTAAGGTGGTTATTGAATGATCTATATAGTGATATTTAATGCATAGAAATGTACATTGCTACTGTCACTAGATATAAGATTTTAAAATGCAGGAACTATTAAATCTCTGATTATTAAATTGTATATGACTTTTTAACACCATTTGTCTAAGCAAACACACTATAGAAATCTTAAGACAAAAAATATTTTCACCATTATTAAAAGTAATGCTCCCTTATTTTCTTTGCTTTCACCCATATATATACAGACAAATAGTTAACATACACATGTCTGTGTTCACTCATTGATACATACATATATAGTGGTATGTGTAATATGATGGAGACTATTATCTACAGAGAATACACACATTTACTATCATATCAAAATTATTTCAGGAGTAAAAGTCCACATGGCTTTATTTCAGAACAATGTTCCTCTTAGGAGAGAAGTTAGGGAGAAAAGGGCATAGTAAAGTTCCAACTTCTATTTTCACCTCCAGCCAGGGAACAAGAACTGATATTTACTGAGTACCTACTATCTATCAAGCCTGTAACTACTATACCTGGTTTTGTCAATCAGGCTCCAATCAAGAAAGCAAAAGAAACGTCAGGTATTTTAATACAACTATTAATGTAAAAAGGTTAAACTAGTGTTGGAAAACTGGAAAAGAAAAATGAACACAGGTTAATGCAGTCATAGTAACTTTAAGAAGCAAATATCACCTCTAAGGTTGGGAGAAGAAAGGTAAGAATTTGAGAACGTTAGAAACTAGAAGCTGGGAGGTGTCCCATGGATCTGTGGCCCTTACCTCTGAGGGGATGGGGAGGGCATTGTCCAGCTGGTGCCGAGAATATCAAAAAAGGTAGAATCAGAATTAGTAAAAAGTTGAAGGGATATTGTAGGGGGAATGCTGACAAGCATAACAAACAAACAGGTCATATCTTTTCTTTTTAATCTTTCCATCTCTTTCTATGTCTCCCTATTGGTAGAACATTGCAAGGAGCCAGTTTTCAAATGAGAAACTGAGGTTTCCATAGTCCAAGTCCCAGCAACACAAAATGGAGTTTAGAAAGCCAACTTCAGAGTGAAAGTCAATAGCTTAATAACTGGCATACTGATTAAGTATGCAATTTTAATTTGCAGGTATTTGAAGACTCACTTATGTTATTTCTTCAGTAATGGTTACCAGCAATCTTCCATCAGTCCTCCCAGCTTTACCACTGGGTAGCTGAGTTCCTTAATGGCATCTCAATTTAGCTCTATACATTTCAAGTAGTTAAAATTATTGAAACAGATACTTTTAGATCTTACAGAATTGTCATTTTGTTTCATATTTCAAATTCTCATTTTTTTCAAAGCTTTCCTTTCTCGGCATCAATTCCCCACCACCCACCAGTGCAAACTAAATAGAGGAGAGCAGCCTGGAGCATGATGGGAATCAAAATCTGCTCCTTCCAGTGCCCCCTTTCCTTCCTATGCTTACCATTAGGGTTGTGGAAGGCAAGCTCTTGGGAGAAAACAAACATCAACTCTTTCTGTGACTCTCTGTAATAAATTTGAGGTCTGCTCCTTGCTGACTCATAATTACTTTTCTATAGCTGTATTATGTATGGTTTCGGTGGACTGATGGTGGACTGATGATCCTGAGACAGCCCTGCTGATAAAAGCTGAATCCTAAGTCTGCTATCCAGGTATCACTGGCTCATTGACAGCTTGAACAAATGTCTGACTGCACCAACTAGAAGTACCATGTCAAATCAAGTGTCAAATTAAGAGACACTTGTTTCTTTGCTCTATGCTTGTTTTGTCCCCCATAAACCTGCAGTTACTCCCCTTTATGACCTAAAACCCTGAACCCTGTTGGGGAGAAGTGTATCAATCATATGTGTCTTTGCTATTGTGAACAGTGCTGGGATTGGGTTTTGGTGGTGGGTGTTCTTGCTCTCCTTTCTCCTGGCTATCCCGCCTGCCAAGTCTGCTCCACATTTTTGTTCATATATGGAAGCCCTGAGAAGAATCAGCATGTTGGGTAAGTAAGAAAATATTCAATAAGGGAGTAAAGATCAGACTCTTTGTGCAGTCTGTTAGAGATTTCACTCTATCTTCTCTTGATATTTTGTCCTCTTATAGAAGGAAATGTGAGGGAACTGCTTCTTTTTATCAGCTGTGCCCCACCCAAAGGCTGTCCCTAGCTCTTTATGCTTCTGCTTTTTTTGTATTTATCCTAATGCTATCCCACCCCTAGACCCCCACCCCCTGAAGGGCCCAGAGTGTGATGTTCCCCTTCCTGTGTCCATGTGTTCTCACTGTTCAGCTCCCACTTATGAGTGAGGACATGCAGTGTTTGGTTTTCTGTTCTTGTGTCAGTTTGCTGAGAATGATGGTTTCCAGCTTCATCCATGTCCCTACAAAGGACAGGAACTCGTTCTTTTTTATGGCTGCATGGTATTCCATGGTATATATGTACCACATTTTCTTTATCCAGTCTATCATTGATGGGCATTTGGGTTGGTTCCAATTCTTTGCTATTGTGAACAGTGCCGCAATAAACATTCGTGTGTGTGTGTCTTTATAATATAATGATTTATAATCCTTTGGGTATATACCCAGTAATGTAATGGGATTGCTGGGTCAAATGGTATTTCTATTTCTAGATCCTTAAGGAATCACCACACTGTCTTCCACAATGGTTGAATTAATTTACACTCCCACCAACAGTGTAAAATTGTTTCTATTTCTCCACATCCTCTCCAGCATCTGTTGTTGCCTGACTTTTAAATGATTGCCATTCTTTCTACACTTATTTTCATTCAGGTGGTGACAGAGGTGGTGGCAGGTTTGCTTCTGTGGAAATGATACTCCAATATTATCTTTGGGAGTTTAGCTAGCTCTAATAGCTGATCTTTTCCTAAACTCACAACATTGGGTCCTTCACACATTATGTTCTCAATTGTGGATCTCACCCAATACAACTTGGTATACATTAACTTAGTTATCACAACAATGCATGAAGTACTCTTATTGTTCCATTCTAAAAATGAGAAAATTGATGATCAGTCTTAGTAAATGATAGATGTATATCTACAACAAAGTCATGTCTAATCAAGTTCAAGCACTTTCTACTTAATCTGGGGTTATCTGGAAGAACTACCTCAGTCTTCAGAACATGTAAGGGGCCTATATGTGAACAGGTTGAAAGGGGTTCTAAATGAAATTATGTCTACTGTATAGAATTCTTCCGAAGGGATTAACAGAAATGGTAAGTAGTAATACATCAATCAATAGTATCTGAAAGGCCAGACACGGTAGCTCACAAGTGTAATCCCAGCACTTTGGGAGGCTGAGGTGGGTGGATCAGAAGGTCAAGAGTTTGAGACTAGCCTGACCAATATGGTACACCCTGTCTCTACTAAAAATACAAAAATTAGGCAGGTGTGGTGGTGCATACTGTAATCCCAGTTACTCAGGAGGCTGAGGCAGGAGAATCACTTGAACCCAGGAGGCAGAGGCTGTAGTGAGCTGAGATTGTACCACTGCACTCCAGCCTATCGACAGAGCAAGACTTAGTCTTAAAAAAAAAGTATCCAAAAAAAATGAGTACATTATTGAACATAGATTTTAATTTTGGCTTTTCTTAAAGATTTTCATTCTTGAGCCAAGTAGTTTATCTCTTTGTGCTCAAGTTTCTCACTTGTAAATTGGAAAAAATAATAGTTTTTATTTAATAGGACTATTGTGAAAAATAAATTGGTTATATGTTAGTGGTTAGAATGTTGTGGGGCTCAGAATAAGCACTCAAATAATCCGATTATTATTATTATCATCAGTCCATTTATGCACAGAAAGCTTACACTATTTGGGCATACAGAAGGAGTCCAGAGAATTCTTGACTCAGACTTCTTCGGTTCTGTCTTTAAAAACATCCAACATTCTGTGAGCTGAGAAAAGAGTACCATCCCTCTATTTAGATTAAATGGCAGAATGATAGAAGCTTATGCCATCTATACCACTGTCAATCATATTCAGGTCTGTATATATTTTCTTTTGCTGTTTAAGACTTTGGGTCAGTTTTAGGAACACTGCTTCAGTCTGTTTCTGTTACCTTGTTTGGTATAAATGCGGTGGCCATGCTCTTATTTCACAGCTACTATCTCCACAATTTCAGCCCTTGCTTTCAAAGAAATTTTTGCAAGACTGCCAGTTGGAATAAGTAATTAACACTTCAGCTCAGTTCTGAAAGGGGAAAACAACTGTGGCATACAAACTCCTGCCAAAGTCAGTTCTCTCACCCAGAAACTGCCTGAAATATTCATCAGGGTACTTTCAATTTTGCTAAAAGAGAAAAGAAAAAAGGCAAAATGATCAAAATGGAAGTTCACCATCTTATCCCTATCAACTGTTAGACAAAATTAAGATGGAGAAAATTAGTGAACTGAAGCAGCATGTGTCAACATGGAAGGATCTTGCTGACGTTGTACTGAGTGAAAAAAATAGCAAGTTACAAAAGGATATGAGCAATATAATAAAACTCCTTTCAAGGGTTAAGAACAAACAAAACCATACTATGTGTTGTTTTGTGATAAACATGTGATAACATTTGAAAACACCTATGAGACTGATGCCTACCAAATTTCATATAAGTGGGAGGAGAGGGATAATGTGGATAGGGAGAGAAACACTTGGGACTTTGACTTAAACTTTATCTTTTTAATCTCGGTACCATGATTATAATTGTTATATTATCTTCTATAATGTGGACATACTTGTCTATTTCAAAATAACTAAATGAAAGTCAAGGTCACTCTCATTAAATAACTTTCATAAACACTAACTCTGAAGGAAAGGCTGCTGCAATTAGTCAACATATGTCTGAACAAACTTTCAAATTATTCTAAGGAACACTAGTGATGTTTCTGCAAACATATATTCCTTCTGTGTGAATAACTATTTAAGTTTCTCCCTCACTTCTGTTTTTTACCTCCATCATCATCCTTCTCGAGATTTGTGTAGAGAAGAGAAATAGATCCCATTCTTATCTATGAACCTGTTTTAAGTTGGGAAGTACCAGGAACAAGTGTTTGAATTTTCTGTTAAGAGGTAGACAGGTTTCCTCCTTCATCTCTAGTACAGGATTTTGTTGTTTCAAAATATTACTGATCTATTAATTTGGGTTATCCAAAGAAACAGAACCAATAGGATGCATATACAGATGTAGGAATAGATTTATTATTAAAAATTTGATCACATGATTTTGGAGGCTGAGAAGTCCCAGGAGCTGCAGTCAGCAAGTTAGACATCCAGGAGGAAGGGCTGTGGACCAAGAAAACTGACGATGTATTTTTAGTCTAAAGTCAGCAGCCTCAGAGTCCTCGGAGGCAACACAACATATCTACAACCATCTGATCTTTGACAAACCTAACAAAAACAAGCAATGGGGAAAGGATTCCCTGTTTAATAAATGGTGTTGGGAAAACTGGCTAGCCATGTGCAGAAAGCAGAAACTGGACCCCTTCCTAACACCTTACACTAAAATTAACTCCAGATGGATTAAAGACTTAAACA